>JACEEZ010002886.1:426815-469315 GCA_016584305.1 Chionoecetes opilio | reverse complement strand
CACAGTAGACCAACCTTTGAGTTAAAACTGCCAGCGACCACTGGCATTTTTCGAGTTTCAGATCATTGGAATTGGGCGTGTGGTTTTGGGCCATTGGGCAATTTTCCGCCCGCCACAGGTTTAGGTGGCCACAGGTAACAGTGGCCGGCGGCCGCCCGCCCGCCCGCCACTCGATTTTGGGCTCTGCCACGCCCTGCTGGGATGAAATTATTACCCTAACCTAACCGAACCTAACCTTCTAACGGGAGGGGCTCCGTCCCCTTCGACCCCCTGACGGGAATATTAACCTAACCGAAACTTAACCTAACCGGCGCGCAGTTCTCGTCCACTATAACTCATTTAGCCCACATGAATGCGTCTTCATCTGTCGCTGCAGTTCTCTTTTAACAATCACCTCCTCCCTTTTCATCCATCACCAGTAGCTACGTATATATATGACCCTAAAGTTGAAACATTAACAACAAATCTCCGCGCCTCTCGCTGTCATCGCTTCATCTTTGTTTGTTATTGTTGGGTGAAGCGGTTGGCCCAACCGTGTGCTAGATGTGTTGTCAGTGTTCGACGAACAGGTCCAACCAAATGCTTGTTTGGTTCGACGAAACAGTCCGACAAAACGCCTCGTGTGATACCCGCTTAACGTCGGAGCTACGGGGAAGTATGTAGGGTTGCCAGACAGCCTGGTCTAAAAATCCCTATATATTCGGGGGAAAATCCCCAGAAATCCCCATTTCATATATTTCCATACTTGTTATAAAAATCCTGAAATATATGCTACATAGCTACTCCACATGTAAATTGAAATTGCTATGTTGATTTTAATGTTGATTTAATGATATTAATTCATACTTTGTTTTACATAATATATTACATTACACATGAAGTAGCATAATTCACTTTTTTATTATAATCATCACAAGGACTGCAAAAACAAAAAAAGGCAGTAATAGGATACAGCCTTATGAGCATTTAATAAAAAATACATTTAATAAAATGTTCTACTTTAGGCTGATGGGGATGATACATATCCTTAAATTGCTTAGAAATATGATAGAGAAATAAATGAAAATATTAATGCTCTTAGCTTCTTAGGGAACTTAAATAATCCAACTAATATTCTGGACATACTGTACTAAGCCAGAAAGAAAGAATAGAATAACTAACTAAATAATATCATCACTACTACTAAATACTAACTACATGCATACTAAATATTATCATCACTCGAATCATCATGTTCATGGTATTTGTAGATATCTGAAGTCATCATGTTGACTTGTTTATCATTTACAGCAAAATTGAAACATTCCCGGCTTTTCAAATACCGCTTTGAATGCAGAAGTCCAACTAGAGTTCTGGTTGAGAGTTTGTTTCTTAGTTTTGTTTTAAAATTGTTTACAGGTGAAAATATCCTTTCTGCTGTGGCACTAGAATGAGGAAGACGCAATAGCCCAGAAACAAAACTTGACAAATTTGGAAACATGGGGGTTTCATCACGTATCACTCTTTATTTCTCTAACTCTCCCAGAAGCCTTCAACATCATTAATTTCTGAATCAGCAAGATCGGTGTTTCTTAGTACTCTCCATTCTTTGTCTAGGTGATTTATTTTGTCAGGACCTACAATTCCAGGAAATACACTAACCAATGGACCAATGGAGACCACATTTCTTGACTTACTTCTTTGGGATCAATGAAGCTCAAATTACTTCTTCCTTGCCGTCGGTTTAACCTCATGTTTTCTTTTAACCTTCATATTAATAATATTATTTTAAGCGATAAAATACATATTTTTTTCAGAAGCCTCAAAAGTCCCCAAATCGAGAGTGAATGTCCCCATGTCCCCATCAGTGCCCCGTAATCCCCAAATATAGGGACAAATCCCCAAATCTGGCAACTCTGGTCAAGTTACCTCCCCGGGCTGGTAACGCCCCGGCTTTGCCGGGGGGGCGACCCTCCCTTTCCCCCCCAAGGTCCCTGACTTGCATATAGTTACCCCGGGGGCATCCTTAATCGCCCGCCCCTATCATGCACTTGTCAATCATGTGAATACATCACCATCTGCTGCGTAGCTTCCAGGAAGACCGGTATGTGGTACTCAAGAGGTCCTAAGGCCCGGCTGGGCAAGTCCCGCCCTGCTCCGGGACCCTGGGGTCCTCAGGCGAGGAACGCCAGGACGCAGGCTGGAAACAGGGTAGTCGTATTCCATAGAGTTTTCCTTACCAACCCTGGGTCGGCAACCTTAGGCACGCGGGCCAGGCTTGGCCCGCAGAGTGTCTCCTACACTAGCCTCCGTAGGCATTGAGTCGCGCGAGGTTACTCGCTGCAGTTATACCTGCAGTAATACACTATTATTGTCACGACACCATGTGTACATGTATGATTGCCCGTCGGAGCTACGGAAGGTACTGTCCTGCTCGCCTGTCCTCGCCTCCACCCCTGAGTCACTTGAACAGTGAGGCCTTGTTCTCGAGCCTCTTGCCCTCGCCTCCACCCTGATAAGGATTGAGACGTCCGCAAGACCTCCTTCGCTTCCCTTCTATTCACTACCTTCCTTAGTCCTTTTCCCTTCTCCCCATTTAACCTTCCTTCCTTCCTATTGCTCATTCTTCCACGTCCCAGTCCTCACAAAAATAACGGTAGAAGATAGCAAGATAAGCAACATTGCGGCGGTATTTAAAGATTGAAGACAGTCAGTCAGAGGAGGGGAGTTAATTGATGAGACGAAAAGCTTTTGACTCAACCCTTTTTAGGAGAGCTGTATGAGTGGATTCTCCCCAAACATGTGAGACATACTCCATACATGGGCGGATAAGGCCCCTGTAAAGAGCAAGCAGCTGGGAGGGAGAAAAAAAAGGACGAACACGCAACTAGACACCTAACTTCTTAGAAGCTGTTTTTAGCAAGAGGTGAGATGTGAGATTTCCAGTTCAGATTTTTAGTAAAGGATAGTCCGAGAATGTTAATTGTAGAAGGAGATATATGTTGAGTGACATTGAAGAAGAGGAGATAGTTATCTGATAGCTAGGTTTTGTCGAGTAGATAGGTGAAGAAATTAGGTTTTTGAGGCATTAAACAAAACAAGGTTTGCTTTGCCCCAATCAGAAATTATAGTAAGATCAGAAGTTATGCGCTCGGTGGCATCTCTCCGTGAATCACTTATTAATTCCATTATTCCCTACCAAACCAGCTACAATTGTAGCTCAAGAGGACCCGTTACCCCGGTACACAGGGCTAGTATGACACCCGGGTTACCACAGTTACCTTCCCCAGGTTATCCCAGGTACCCATTTATCAAGCCCAAAAGGAAGGAAGAACAGCTGGGTTGGCTGGTCGCTGGCTTGCCCTGGCCCTGATTCGAACCAGGGCCCGCATATTCGTAGCCAGGCACGCTAGCCACTACACCACGGAGGCGACAAGCGACTTTGTGAGACCACTTATTACATGGAACATATCAATAGAAGCTGTGGAAATTATCCACTAAAACCGCTCTCTAATCGGGAGAATGGTATGTATATATTATTATAGAATTGGGTATAAATTAAGATGTATTAAATACAGTAATATAATTCTGGTGGGAATCACTAGTACCACAATTAATCAAAGGATTAACATAATATAAGAATTGTGAGGAAAATATTGGAACCTTCCACGTATAGGAGTAAACATTATTGGAACGTACACGTGTATGGCTCCACCCGTCTTGATAAGGTTTCTCGGTCAAGACATCATTCACGCATTAAACCTACACGATGAAGGTGTAGCCACTCTCTTGATTGTACACTAAGGTGTAGTCACGCTCATCTTAATATGTGTGAGCCAATATAACCGATCAATCGGTTAAAGCAAGGACGAAGTGGTAAAAATACACCACAACAGTGTCGCGCCAGGAACTGTGGAAAGTTATCCTTGGCACCACCAACTCGGCCTACAACCATCGCCGCCATTACGTGCACCTACCACAATTACCAGCGCCCTTAGCCGCCCTACAGCGACTACCACCACTCCCTCAAATAATAATCATGTCTTCAAATCATCAACCCATCTACCACTGCTGAGTATACCTTAGTTAGCGTCTAAATAGGATATCATTGCAGTCTAGGTAGTTCTTGGGATAATAGCAAGGTGAGTTCACATCAATTATTACTATAATTTCAACAGTTTGGTGCCCCGTAGTGAGGATTATCTTTGGGAATGTACAAGGTGGCCGTTGTGGGGCACAGTTTATGCCCTCAGCGACTGGCGGTGGAAGAAGTGGAACTCAGGCTCTTTCGGGCACCCGGCGGTCGTGCGGATCTATTTGACACAGACGCACGTCTAAATTAAGTACTTTAGTGGCCTCATGACCTCACAGTTCTCTTTCTGGGGGGTAACGATATATAGCCACCAGTTTCCCCCGGCCCCTTTGGTAAACAACCTTGACTTGGCCGCCGTACTCGCCCGCCGTGTCACAGACAGGGCCGCCGTACTCACCCGCCGTGCCACAGACAGCCACGGCACACAGGCCGCATTGGTAAGCTACCATCCGCCAACAACAATGTTTTCGAGGTTAGATAAAGTGGTGGATGGTTATAGGCATGGCTTCGAACCTTGGTAGGCCGAGTCAACTGCACATCCACCCTTAGACTAAAATAATTAAATTAGGGATCCCTAACTCGTAAACTTGTATCCAACCTTTTTTTTTTTTCTTCTTTTTTTCATTTCATCTAATCATCAATTAAAATCATGGCGGAAGGGGCTAAAGCATTAGTGGCTAAATTAGGAAGGCTTACACGAATATATAAAAAATGTGAGGAAGCAGCTGAGACTATACCTATTGACTATAATAGTTTAAATACAGGTCTGCGAATGTTAAAAACTAAATGGGATAATTATGAAGAGGCTTACTTTCAATTATTAGAAGCTGAGGATACAGATCGAATTAATTAATTATGAGACCAAGTATGATCAAGAATGTACAAAATACATGGAAACGATATTCAAATATGAGAGCTTAGTGCGTGATCAGAAACCCACAGCCAAAGCCTCTTTACCCCAACTTAAATTACCAGATTTGTCATTGCCCCATTTTGAAGGGGAAAATTTGTATTCTTTCTGGGATAAATTCAAATTGATTGATGATAGGACTTATTTAACAGAGGTGCATAAATTAACCTATTTGTTAGGTCATTTGAGAGGTTCTGCATATCTGCTGGTAAAGGAATTAACAGTAGAAAATTCCAATTATAATATGGCACTCAAGATTCTTAGAGATAATTATGAAGATAAAGATCAGATAATAAAGAATCTTTTCTGCAAGTTTATGGATCTACTGAGCCCTTCTCACAATCACAGAGAATTGGAAGAGTTTAGAATAACTTTAAATTGCACACTAAGAGCTATTGAAGCTCATAAACCCTTGACAGAGTCAGACTGGATGGTCAGTATCATGATATGGAGAAAACTACCAACCAGGATGCGAGACCGCTTAAATCAGAGGTACAATAGTAATTACTTCACGGTCAAGCAAATAGAGGAAGGATAATTACAAGAGTGCAAAAATTTGCAAGGTAGTGAGCAGGAACCCCCCTACAGGGAGATTGAGATCATTAGACCTAAAGGTAATCAGCGATATCAGCCACCTTTAAAGTTTAAAGAGCCCTCATTGGTGGGTAGTTATCCCGCTCCTACTAAAGCTACGATGGGAAGAAAACCGGTAGATAAGTTTCAAACTAGACCAGCCGGTAAACCACCACTAAGACCTACTCAAGGAACAGCTGCCATTCCTAAATATAGGGTTATTACCAGTGAAGTCAGAAAAAAAATGGGCTTTCTGCGAGGAAGAACATACACCCTCCGGGCCTCCACTTGTAATATATACCCAGATTGTTCCACTAGGCTCAAAAGGTTAATGGATCTGGGAAACTGCCTAACCTGCCTTAGTGGTAAACATGCAATACAATTGGTCTGTCCTATTAGTCTGGGTACTTGTAAGAAATGTAGAAAATCCATTCATCACAGCCTTATGTCCTAATGGTGATGTGAGAACAGACCCTACGGTCGTTAAAATGGCAGTAACTAATAGGAGTAGTTCATCCGCTGTCCCTACGGCAGAATTGAAGGTGAGCCACAATGGTAACTCAGCCATTGTGAAAACAATGTTTGACAGTGGTGCACAAAGATTATTTATTAGTGGAGAGATAGTTGATCTATTACAACTACCTATAATTAATTAGCAAGGTGAACTTAGCCATTTCGGGCTTTCTGGCCAACAAAGAAGCTCAAAGTTTTGACATTGTTCGACCACTAGTCCAATTAGGAAATTATAAATGTAGGGTAGCTGCTGTAGTTAATAACATCGGTATAAATTTAACTGTAAAAGGACTAAAATCTACAGCTGAAATGTTGAAAGAGAAAGGTGTTAGACTAGTTAAAAATACCTTTTGAAGATGTTGATGGTCCATACCAATTAATAATAGGCGCTGATTATTTTGGGCGATTCCTAGGTAAGGTCATCAAAAGACATAACATTTCCATGTTCACCAGTGCCGGTGGTGATGTTATAATGGGACCTATCCCACAAACCACTCACCAGCCTGAACAAGAGGAATGCATTCCTAGTCATGCACAACCCCTCTTGGTTGCTAGAATTGGAACTTCATTAGTACCCACTTAAATCAACGAGTTATTGGAAGAAGGGGATATCCCCGTGCATAAATTATGGGATCTAGAAACTATCGGTATCATACCTGAACAGTTACCTAAAGAGGATCAAAATACTCTAGATCACTATGATCACACTATCAATTATGTAAATGGTAAATATGAAATAGGACTACCTTGGCAAATAGATGCCCCTGTGTTACCTTCCAATTATCACATAGTTAAGAGCCAATTAAATAGTTCGATACATTCAGAGGAAGAATTAATACAAATGTATAACCTGGCTAATAAAGAGTGCAGGAAGGCCAGCCTCCCCTTACAGAGTTGGAATACTATTTCTCCAAGGCTAGAAGGGATAATCAGGAAGGATTTCCTTAATTATACGCCACCAGAGGTCCAATCAGTGTTAGGATTATGGTGGAATGTAAAAACTGATGAACTAAGATTAAAGTGTCCAGATTTTTCTAATGTAGTCCTAACAAAGAGAACACTCTTAAGTCAGGTCAGCCAAGTATTTGACCCCTTGTGCATAGTGAGCCCAATAACTATAAGGGGTAAATGTCTAATACAAAAGGCCTGGGGAGAACACCTCGATTGGGATACCCCCCTTGATGGGAAATATACAACAGAATGGGAAACTATAAAATCTGAGCTCAATTAGATAAATGAAGTTCACATAAGTATGAGAATAAATACTGATGGGCGACAACCCCAGCATTTACACATATTTTGTGATGCTTCAAAAAGTGCATACGGTGCAGTAGCTTATCTTAAAGCAGGAGACGAATGTAATTTGATTATGTCTAAGGCTCGGGTTGCCCCAATTAAGTCTAGAACTCTGCCTCAAATGGAGCTGACTGCATTAGAATTAGGCACTAAATTAGCACAATATTTAAGTAATTTATTACTAATTGGTGAGGTATATATGTGGACCGATAGTGAAATTTGCCTACACTGGTTAGTGAAACATAACACAAAAATCCCTTATGTAAGGAATCGTGTTGGTAAGATAAATGATTTAGGTTCCACATTTCACTATAATCATGTTGCTACCAAGGAAAACCCAGCTGATATTTTGTCCAGAGGAACAACTATCCTCAAACTAAATACAGGATTATGGTTTAAAGGTCCTACCTGGCTGAAAAATAATAATGAATGGCCTAATCAAAAGGTCTATATTAAGTGAGACATATCAGAAGATATAATTATGGAACCTATATTGATCCCAGATCCTGTTATGGATATAAAAAGGTTTTCCTTATTAAGCAAACTATTAAAGACTACTAAATTGGTCTTCAAAATTCATAAAGAGGGATAGTTCTGATCCTTTGAAGTTTTGGGTTTGAGCAATACAAAAGCAGGAATTTCCTGAGGAATATCAGCTCTTAGCCTCGGCCAGCCCCCGTAGGAACAAACTTATCAAATCATTAGGTCTGTACCTAGATAATGAGGGCATCATTAGGTGTCGAGGAAGAATTTGGAATGCTGATCTTCCCGATAAAACCTGCAATCCCATGCTAATTCCCAAACGTCATCATCTTACTAAATTGCTAGTGGATGAATCTCATGGGAACTCGTTACATAGCGGAATGGCTGACACATTAGCCTATCTCAGGGGGGAATTTTGGATACCGCAGGGTAGACAGGCAGTTAAATACTACCTCAAATCTTGTGTCAAATGCAAGAGATATGAGGGAAGACTAATCACCTATCCCGGGCCCCCTGAACTCCCCATGGATCGAGTACAATTATTAAAACCATTTGAGGTAGCTGGTGTCGACTATACTGGGGCAATGATAATTACAGGAGATAATGCTCCCCCCAAGAAAGTATATGTCTGCTTATTCACTTGCACCTCTACAAGGGCTGTTCATTTAGAAATAGCTGATGATTTAAGTGCCGAAACCTTTAATCAAGTGTTCCGGCGGTTTGTGGCTCGGCGGTCGTGTCCTCGGCGATTGATTAGTGATAATGCTACTAACTTCGTAGGAGCCTCCTCTATATTGTTAGAAATATTAAATCATCCATCAGTACAAAAATCTCTAGAGTTAAGGAAATGCTCATGGACCTTTACTACCCCTAGAGCTCCTTGGCAAAATGGTTTCACAGAGAGAATGATTGGCATAGTTAAGTCTTGTCTTAGGAAAACTCTCCACAAGACAAAGATAGGTCTAGAAGACCTGAAAACCATAGTGACTGAGATTGAGACCCGTATCAATAACCGACCCTTAACCTACTTACATGATTCATCAGTAAATATAGAAGCTCTTACTCCTTCACATTTAATTTATGGGAGAAGACTGGAACCCTTTCCTTTAATAGAAACAAGGGAAGATATACAAGATCCTACAATAAATGACCCGGCTCAACATCTCCGGGAAGGTTATCACACCTTAAGTAAAATTTTAAGGTCATGGGATAAGCATTGGAGTGCAAATTATTTACTGAGTCTAAGGGAAAAGTTTTATGGGGCTCAACAGCCAGAAAATCAAAGTCCAATTAAAGTAGGAGATATAGTAATCCTTAAGGGAGATATGCCTCGTTCGCAATGGCCTCTAGGAAAAATAGCAAAATTGCATACTGATGGAAAGGGGATTGTGAGGTTAGTGGAGTTACTAGTGAGGGGACAACAATGTGTGCGGACGGTAAATAATTTGATTCCCCTAGAGTTAGCTGAAGAGGTAAAGGAGGACTCTAAGTCTGCGTCTTGGCAGGCCAACTTAGGGGATTCCCGACCTCGGAGGCAAGCTGCTTTAAAGTGTAAAACCACTTGGAGAAACCTCATAAAAGGAGGTCAAATTACCTGAAGCAAACTTTCATTTTTCGCGGGCCCCCAGTTGTGGAAATTATCCACTAGGTAAAACCGTTCTCTAATCGGGAGAATGGTATGTATATATTATTATAGAATTGGGTATAAATTAAGATGCATTAAATATAGTAATATAATTCTGGTGGGAATCACTAGTACCACAATTAATCAAAGGATTAACATAATATAAGAATTGTGAGGAAAATATTGGAACCTTCCACGTATAGGAGTAAACATTATTGGAACGTACACGTGTATGGCTCCACCCGTCTTGATAAGGTTTCTCGGTCAAGACATCATTCACGCATTAAACCTACACGATGAAGGTGTAGCCACTCTCTTGATAGTACACTAAGGTGTAGTCACGCTCATCTTAATATGTGTGAGCCAATATAACCGATCAATCGGTTAAAGCAAGGACGAAGTGGTAAAAACACACCACAACAGTGTCGCGCCAGGAATTGTGGAAAGTTATCCTTGGCACCACCAACTCGGCCTACAACCATCGCCGCCATTACGTGCACCTACCACAATTACCAGCGCCCTTAGCCGCCCTACAGCGACTACCATCACTCCCTCAAATAATAATCAAGTCTTCAAATCATCAACCCATCTACCACTGCTGAGTATACCTTAGTTAGCGTCTAAATAGGGTATCATTGCAGTCTAGGTAGTTCTTGGGATAATAGCAAGGTGAGTTCACATCAATTATTACTATAATTTCAACAGAAGCAGGCATTTAGTTAACGCTAATTTTTGCACCGTGCTAATTCATTTATCAGAAAACGAAATATATAGTTACGAAGGCAGCCAGTACCTTCATCAGAGTGACGTCATTCGCGCCAAACATTGGGATTGGAAGCGGCACGGTGCTCTCTGAGCGCGGAGTGGCTGGCTTTTGGCGCCAGAAGCGGCAGGGAAGGAAGGAGACAGAGGCCGGAGAGAGAGACGCGAGGGCAGTCGGGCGAGGAACAGCGTCGTGAGAAGGACGACGGGCAGCCCACAGGCGGGCGCCGGCGGCGAGGAAGCAGGGAAGGGCTGTGGTTATCCCTTCCGAGGCGGGCCAAGGGTAGAGGAAGTCGCTTGTGGATAACGGCGCCTGGTGAAGGTGGCAGCCAGCTGTGTTCCTGTTTGTGCGCGGGCGTGACCGTGGGTATGGGAAGGTGTCGTCTCCCGTCTCGAGAAGAATGACTGGTGGTGTTGTGTCTCCCTACGACGGCTGGCAAGAGGCCGGGGATGGTGGAGTGTTCTGTGGTGTCTGGGTTTTGTAGGAGTTTGTCGTGAGTACAGGAATGAAGGAAGTGGAAGTGTTTCTCTATCCCTCCTGGGTGTATCTTGGTGTGTGGTGTGGTCTTGGGTACAGGTGGCGTAAACCGCCTCAGGTAACACAACGCTCTCCCCTCTTACACGGACACCAAACCTGTAGGTAAGGTTGCGACGTGGTGGAAGGTAACGTTCGTAACAATATCAATGGAAAGCTAATAAAATGCTGCTTCTATTGATATGCTCCATGTAATAAGTTGTCTCACAAAGTTTTAAATGACGGCGAGTTGAAGTGAATTTTAAAGTAATCGTCTAGACCCATTTCTTCTTTGCATAAATATGTTGAATGTTCATTCAAACAGCTAATCCACAAAAAAATATTTAATTTCCAGCCTTATTTCCGTAAAAACACGACTATTGTAAACATCGCGGGAATGTTTTTTTCACCCCTCCAACAGGCCCGCGAATATTATTGATGACGTCAGAGGAGGTGTTCACCGAGAGAGAGAGAGAGAGAGGGGGATGCTGGAGTCCTTCAAGAATCTGCTATTATTCATTCACTCTACTTCATCCCCAACACCCACCCACATCTCACAACACCCACCCCTGTTTCCACATACATCCCCACTTCCAACACCCATCCCCTTCCCCCACCCACATCCCCCAACACCCACCCCCGTCTCCTCTTCCAACACCCATCCCCTTCCCCCATCTCCAACATCCATCCCCTTCCCCCACCACCAACATCCACCTCCTTCCCCCACCACCAACACCCATCCCCTTCCCCACCACCAATTAACACCCATCCCCTTCCCCCACCACCAACGCCCATCCCCTTCCCCCACCACCAAAATTAACATCCACCCCCGTTTCCACACCACCAACACCCATCTCCTTCCACCACCAACACCCCAGCAAACACAAAGACGGAAGGCCTCCGGAGGCCCTCCGTATGTCTTTTCGGCGGCCCGACGGAAGTGTACGACGTAGGGCCGCTGGGAATTTGCTCAGAGGCTCACCGGCGGGCCGCTCCCAGCGACCCGCCGTAGGGCATATGACCATTTGCCGCTGTTATATTAACTGATTGAGGAATATTTATGGTTATACTTTCTAAGTATATTGCAGATATAGTAATGTTTTAAGGGGTGTTGCACAACCCATTAGCCGATTAATAGACTAATGGGCTGTTCAACACTTATAAAAAACATTACTATATAATGCAATATGCTTAGAAAATTTAACCAGAAATATTCCTGTGTCGTTATCCAGTAATACGATGAAAAGGAGATTGCTAGGATCATAATTGCTACGGACATTATTTATTTCATAAGTACAAAAACATTTTCGTTATTGAGTTTACATGCTGGTGTACGTGGAACACTGAACGGCGTGAACAGCCATGTAGAAGGATATAGGTTGCGGCGAACAACATAACTGCATCCACCCACTCGTGCGTTTTCCAAGTAACTGATTATTTTCACTCAGACACAGCGCCAGGCGCCGTCAAGGAATTCCTAAAAAAAACGTGTCCTACTGCAATTATTTATATTATTCAGTCTATTTCGATATAATGAAGGAGCGAAAACATGTTATAAATAAGTTCTCATTATGTTATCTACTGGTTAAGGGTGACAATTTAGGCCTTTTGTGGGTTTTTAACCCTTTGTAATGGCTATCGTACGTCTGGCAGTTTAGTACATTGAGAGCTGGGAAAAAATTTCAAATAATATTCTATTCTAAATCATGATATTATTCATATGTTAACTCCATCATCTACATATTCCATATTAGGTGTACCGTTGAGTATTAATATGCGTTGATAATATGTTGGAAGTTATTGAAATAAGGGAAAATATGACCTTGTGTTATTCCGTAATAATTTTCGCCGCGGTTAATCAAGTGTTATTTTTATATGATACTAGCTACACACACAGACTAACTGATAACCTCTTTCCATGTAAACTCCTTCCTATGTACGTATCTCATCTTTATTTCTATGTATCTCTGGGTGTTCCTGATTAAGCTGGAAATATTTGAAATAAACTGAAATATGATAATTTCTATAAACTATTATAAAAACTTTTATAACAATTTTTAATAGCTTGAACAGACCTAATAATAGTGATGGTACCGATATTGAGATACTATGTATATTACTGTGTTAATATATATAATATGAAATGAATATTTCCCACTTACAAATACCTACTAGGTAGCTGGCCTCCGGAGGATTAACGTCAAGTCTCCGCTGCTTGTCACTACTGATGTAATACTACATCAAGATAATCATATAACTGTTGTTTCAAAATATTTACACATAGAAATATTCAATTCTTGAAATTCTGTACATTAATTTTCAACATAGTAAATTATCCCGTCTGAAAATACACCAGTGGGCCTCCGGAGGGCTGACGGAGGTAAATTTGCCGCCGGCGGCCGCCGTTCGCCGCTCTACGGCCTACGTCGGCCCGCCGGTGATGGTTAGCTGGGACCCACCCATTTCCCCCACCACTAGCGTACCCACCCACTTCCCCCACCACTAACACCCACTCCCTTCCCCCACCACCAACATCCACCCACTTCTCCCACCACTAACACGTACCCACCCCCTTAATTCCCCAACCACCAATAATATTACAACCATCCCCTTCCCCCACCACCAATTAACATCCACCCACTTCCCCCACCACCATAACACCCACCCACTTTCCCCACCACCAACAACCATCCCCTTCCCCCACCACCAACATCCATGCACCCACTTCCCCCACCACCAACATCCACCCAGCAAACACAAAGACGGAGGGCCTCCGGAGGCCCTCCGTATGTCTTATCGGCGGCCCGACGGAAGTGTACGACGTAGGGCCGCTGGGAATTTGCTCAGAGGCTCACCGGCGGGCCGCTCCCAGCGGCCCGCCGTAGGGCATATGACCATTTGCCGCTGTTATATTAACTGATTGAGGATCAAAGTATATTGCAGATATAGTAATATTTTAAGGGGTGTTGCACAACCCATTAGCCGATTAATAGACTAATGGGCTGTTCAACACTTATAAAAACATTACTATATAATGCAATATGCTTAGAAAATTTAACCAGAAATATTCCTGTGTCGTTATCCAGTAATACGATGAAAAGGAGATTGCTAGGATCATAATTGCTACGGACATTGTTTATTTCATAAGTACAAAAACATTTTCGTTATTGAGTTTACATGCTGGTGTACGTGGAACACTGAACGGCGTGAACAGCCATGTAGAAGGATATAGGTTGTGGCGAACAACATAACAACATCCACCCACTCGTGCGTTTTCCAAGTAACTGATTATTTTCACTCAGACACAGCGCCAGGCGCCGTCAAGGAATTCCTAAAAAAACGTGTCGTACTGCAATTATTTATATTATTCAGTCTATTTCGATATAATGAAGGAGCGAAAACATGTTATAACTAAGTTCTCATTATGTTATCGACTGGTTAAGGGTGACAATTTAGGCCTTTTGTGGGTTTTAAACCCTTTGTAATGGCTATCGTACGTCTGGCAGTTTAGTACATTGATAGCTGGGAAAAGATTTCAAATAATATTCTATTCTAAATCATGATATTATTCATATGTTAACTCCATCATCTACATATTCCTTATTAGGTGTACCGCTGAGTATTAATATGTGTTGATAATATGTTGGAAGTTATTGAAATAAGGGAAAATATGACCTTGTGTTATTCCGTAATAATCTTCGCCGCGGTTAATCAAGTGTTATTTTTATATGATACTAGCTACACACACAGACTAACTGATAACCTTTTTCCATGTAAACTCCTTCGTATGTACGTATTTCATCTTTATTTCTATGTATCTCTGGGTGTTCCTGATAAAGCTGGAAATATTTGAAATAAACTGAAATATGATAATTTCTATAAACTATTATAAAAACTTTTATAACAATTTTTAATAGCTTGAACAGGCCTAATAATAGTGATGGTACCGATATTGAGATACTATGTATATTACTGTGTTAATATATATAATATGAAATGAATATTTCCCACTTACAAATACGTATCCAGTGCGCCTCCGGAGGATTGACGTCAAGTTGCCGCTGCTTGTCACTACTGATGTAATACTACATCAAGATAATCATATAACTGTTGTTTCAAAATGTTTACACATAGAAATATTCAATTCTTGAAATTCTGTACATTAATTTTCAACATAGTAAATTATCCCGTCTGAAAATACCCCAGCGAGCCTCCGGAGGGCTGACGGAGGTAAATTTGCCACCGGCGGCCGCCGTTCGCCGCTCTGCGGCCTACGTCGGCCCGCCGGTGATGGTTAGCTGGGCACCCACTTCCCCCACCACTAACACCCATCCACTTCCCCCACCACCAACAACATCATCCACCCACTTCCCCCTTCACTAAAACCCACCACCAACACCCATGCACCCACTTCCCCCACCACTAACACCCGCACCCACTTCCCCCACCACCAACACCCATCCCCTTCCCCCACCACCAACATCCACCCACTTCCCCCACCCACTTCCCCCACCACCAACACCCACCCACTTCCCACACCACCAACACCCATCCCATTCCCCCACCACCAACACCCACCCACTTCCCCCACCACTAACACCCGCTCCCTTCCCCCACCACTAACACCCACCCACTTCCCCCACCACTAACACCCGCTCCCTTCCCCCACCACTAACACTCACCCACTTCCCCCTCCACCAACATCCACCACTTCCCCCACCACTAACACCCACCCTGCCCCTTCCCCCACCACCAACACCCACCCCCGTTTCCCTATATACCTTCACCCCAACGCACCAACGTACGTCCGTCCGACGCACCAACATTTTTTACACATTTCTCGCCTATTGGTCTGATACGTGTGCAAACTTCTCTGGAAAGGCACAGCTTTCTTGTTACACCCATTAAGGATGCATGGGCACATGTATACCATATCGCAAAAAAAATCTATCAGAAACACCCAAAATTCTTCAAGTTCTATGTTTATTGCCTAGGTTTACGTGTATTGCGGGGTTCACACTATATGTATTTGCTACGTGCGTCTTGTCAACGTGACGTCACCGTGACGCCACTTCCTGCTTGTGTGACCTTGAAAGACGTGCGTCGCGAGGCTCCAAGATTCGGAGCCGCCAATTCTTTTGGCGGGCTTTCTCCAGAATGCGTGAGCGGTGGTGCCACAATTTATAGAACATTATACGTAACTAAGTTTTGCAATATCAAAACAATGCTGTTTCCAAGGTCTGATTTAAAATATATTTATTATCAGTGATTCTGGAAGACAATATTAGTAATGGAAGACATACATGAAGTGAAAATATTGTGCCCCGCTGCTTGAAGGCGGAACAGCGTCATCGCTGCTTGAATTTAAGCTCGACTACCACGTGCACCACTACCTCTTGTGTATTTTTCTGCGTTATTTTTCGTGTTCTCTAGTTCTAACCCTCTCACGTGCCCCTCTAGTAGCTACTATATACCATCCTTCCTACAGCATCACGTTACGCTACGCCACCAACACCCTCTACAGGCCGTGAAATAGGTAGTACTAATTGTTAGTGACTTGAAAAATAGCGCCACGACTGCGATATGGCAACACCTGTGGCCCCCGCTATACAGAATCCACTTGTAACCGTTGCAATAGCCTGTTTTCAGGGATTGTAGCGCTCTATAGGTAGGGCGGGGAGTGAAGGGGGATATAGTGAAGGGAGTAATAGGTGTGTCATGGGGTACAAAATGGAGGAAATAAGGAAAGCAAGGCGGTTTTATACTGCAATGTTTTCTGATAAGAGCGAGCGGGAGTGAGACGAGGTAACGTCATCGTGACGTCACTGTGACGTCACGATAACAAGACCCACGTAGCAAAAACGTGAAGTGTGAACCGAGCATATTTCTATGAGCGCGGGAGGGAGGAAGCGCCTGGGCTAACGCCACCGAGCATATATATATAGTGCCGTCGTCTGCCAGTTGCCAGCAGCGTTTTCGAAGCTCGGAGAATTTACAGATTTTGATTGCGGATTATTAAAAAACGGCTGACTGGATGCAAAAAGTTACAACATATTGTTGATACACTCGATAATGGCTATACTCTAACTACATAAAATCAGAAATGATGAAATGGTCTGGACGATTAGCTACTTTAAGTTCATGCATATTTCTTCAGTCTCATAATGGCATTTATTTAATGTGTTTTTCTGTATTTTATGTGATAATCTTATAGAACAAACATTTCCGAAGATAACAGTATATCATTTATACATGTTGTAGTAGTGCTTTCGACACGGGATAAACCAAACTCTAAGTTCGCACACAAGTTTATTAAGGCGGAAATAAACACGAGAATATGTATGTTACAGCGGAAACGGACGCGCGAGCATCACAGAGCGGATCGTGTTAGCTCTCTGTGATGGTAGGTGGAAGACTGACTGGCTCCCGCTCCCAGGGCAGGAGGTGCGGGGAATCTGGGTCACCCCAGTCAGGTCGATCAGCCGCATCCATGACGTACGTGGCGTGACCTTTAGGGGTAATTAAGCAGCTGGCGTGAAGCCCAATATTGGGGTCACTACAATGTATAAAATGATAGAGGGCTACTGCGGGGTCATGCCTTGAGAACTTCCGCGGGCCTAGGAGTGAACCTTTCCTCTTGTCTCTCCTCTCCTTAACTCCTTAATATTTCATTTCCTGCTGCTATAACTTCTGCTGCATCAAATACAGGGGCATCAACAAGTTATTCTGCGAGAATAAGAATAGCCACAGCGATACATTTCGACAGCTGCTTTCTTAGTACGGTAGATAACAATAAAAGTCGTCAGGACTTTTTTTTCGATGTAGACAGCTAGACGTTTGGTGGCGTTAATACTTACATTTCTACATCCATGATTTCAGGAAAGTTAGAAGAGGCTATCTGGAGAGTCTGTGTCCTTTTGTCTTTATCTGTATCATATTATTATTATGAATGAACAAATTACAAAAATATCACCAGAGTGGCGACCTTCACTAAGGTCACCAGCTATAGTGTTTTTATGTTCTGAGTGTCCTCAAAGACATTCAACAACAAGATACCTCACTCGCGGTCCCTCCAATGCAACTTCTGTTATCCGCCGACGGTGGCGCCGCCGTGCGGCAGGTGTTAAACCAGTCTGCTGGCCCCATTCACTTGCTGCATATGACCAGAGAATATTCACTTCAACTCTTCGCCATTTAAAACTTTGCGAGTCAACATTTACCATGAAACATATCAATAGAAGCGCAATTTTATTAGCTTTCCATTGATATATTTCGTTTTCTGATAAATGAATTAGAACCATGCATAAATTAGCGTTAACTAAATAAATAAAATCATCAATCGGGTAATTTTCCCGATTGATGATGTTATTTATTTAGTTACGCTAATTTATGCATGGTGCTAATTCATTTATCAGAAAACGAAATATATAAGTGAATAAATAACATCATCAATCGGGAAAATTATCCGATTGATGATGTTATTTATTTAGTTAACGGTAATGTATGCATGGTTGTAATTCATTTATCAGAAAACTAAATATATCAATGGAAAGCTAATAAAATTTCGCTTCTGTTGATATATTTCATGGTAAATGTTGACTCGCAAAGTTTTAAATGGCGAAGAGTTGAAGTGAATAATAAGTTCATGCATATTTCTTCAGTCTCGTAATGGCATTTCTTTAGCGTGTTTTACTGTTTTTTATTTGATAATATTATAGAACAAACATTTACGAAGATAACATTATATCATATATACTGATAAACCATATAGTCTTTATGATTTTCATTGATAGTCATATGCAGCAAGTGAATGGGTCAGCAGACTGGTTAACTCCTGCCGCACGGCGAAGGTCGATTTCACGCGCACCACAGGGCACCCCGGAGTGAGGTATCTTGTTGTAGAATGGCTTTGGCGTCCTCGGACTCCTCCCGCCGTCGTCGTCGCCCGAAGAAAAAAAACGAGTAGGGAAATTTGAAACCGTATATACGTGCAGATACAAAGCATAACACAACGTTGAAACAGGGTAGATTATGCAGTCATGATATAAACTACTGTGTATCATCTTCAGTGGCACAAAAAAATCAGTAGTAGCCCAATGCTATAATTCGTAATATTTGGCGCCTGGCTACATTATTGCAGCTGGCGAATAAAGTGTTATCTACATCCTACAAGCCCTGAAGGAGCCAGCCGGAAAATAGGCTTTGAACTACGGATGGAAACCGCGGTTTAGCTCCCCACCTGGAAAGAAGAAGAAGAAGGTAGGAATTTGTATTGTGAATCGTTCAGTAGGGAAGAGACTATACGTATAGTGCGGGGAACCTATAATTACTGAACGCAGCCCTGGCTTCAGTGAAGTGACGTTATAGCCTCTCTTATTATAATAATAGCTCCATGGAAAATACGATCATTCTGGTGGCTCGTACGACAATGTGGGCTACAAAAGTTCACATCCCTGCAGTGCATGTAGTAATGTCAAAGATAACTATTATCGCACATCCAGTGCAGATACACGGATGTGAATGATTTAATGGCTAAAAAGCTGGCACATTCACCTTTTTAGCCATTAAATCAATCACATCCCAGCATCTGCACTGGATGTGCGATAATAGTTATCTTTGTTTTGACATTACTACATGCACCATATCTTGTGTAGGATGATGTAATAAATAGTAACATTGCCAGCCGGTTTATTGTGCCGCACCTGCCCTGTTGTGCCATCCATGGACTGAGGCAGTGAAGTTGTGACTGAGTGCTAAGGTTTGAACCAACAAGTTATTACTCATGAGGGTAATAAGGCAGGTCACGTGTTGATGTGTTGTGAGTGCTGGCAACTCCTGGCAATACCTGACACCTGTGAGGGACAACAACACCACCACCAGGGCCCGACAGGAAGCCTTGTACGTTGCAGCCACTTTGCATTCCCCCTGTCCACCTGCCGTGCCTGGGGCGTGCCATGCGTGGAGGTGCATGATGCCAGGCTTGGTGTGGGCCTGCACGCTGAGCCTCGGTCTGGTGTTATTCACTGGCCAGGCTCAAGGCGATGGTAAGTGTGGCTTTCCCTTCACCCACCTGATGGGTGGACACTATTAAAGCCTATCTATATGCGTAAATGGGTCTGGTAATAGGTGTATTTCACTGCGGAATATTTACCGTATTTTGGTACCTATATGTTTAGGGTATTAGTTCGGTAGTGGGCTTTCAAAAGTCTTAGGATTCCTACTTACATCATCGTGTAGATTTCTGCGATCTGAGTATTTTGAACCCCATTTCCCATTGCGCAATTGAATAAATTGATGTATAATGGCGTTACATATACTACCGAAAATCTACCGTTGTTTCAGCCAGAAACGGTTAAGTTAGGTTATATCAGATTAGGTTAGGTTAGGCTAGAGGTGGGGTTTGGTTTAGGGTAAATCTTAAGAACAAAGGCTCCACCCCCTATCTTCTTCTTCTTCTTATAGCCAACAAGCTTGGGGATATGGTGGGAAACCAGGGTTTTTGGGTGGGGGAGCACACACATAAGGGAAATATGGCCCCCCACAAAAAAATACCTAAACTAGGGAAATTTCCCTAGTTTATATACTTTATCGGGGCCATATTTCCCTTATATGTGTGCTCACCCACCCAAAAACCCGGGTTTTCACCATGTCCCCAAGCTTGCTGGCTAGAAGAAGATGGAGGTTGAGCCTTTATTCTAAAGATGACAAAACTCTACACACCTAACCTAGCATCCCTCCTCGAGCCCCCCGTGCTGTGCACTAACCTAACGTGGGGGGGTTCCGCCCAACCTCGAGCCCCCCGTGCTGTGCACTAACCTAACCTAACCTGACCTGACCTGACCTGACCTGCCCTGCCCTGACCTAACCTAACCTAACCTAACCTATCTAACCTAACTTAGTTTTTCTCAAGAACTTGCAATTTAATATCAGCCATGTAGGCAAAGTAGGTAAGGATCGGCATTCATTAAAATCTAAACATGTGTTAAGGACAGTAAGTATAATACGTAGAGCCAACATTTGGGGCAGCTTAGCGTGGAGCCCTTGTTCTTAAGATTTTCCTGGTTTAGTAACAGATGATGTCAAGAAATAAAAAGAAAACTCAATACTATGGCAGTGCAAAGCGGAGCAAGGTTTGCGGGGCGGGACGGGCATCCCCTTACACCTGTAAACAAGAAAATATTTCCGACAAAAACAAGTGCCAGATTCATTTATAACACATCAGAACTATTCAGGAAAACTTAAGTTTTGGCCTCGAAATCGGTGAAAGCCCACTACCAAAATTTATGTTGAGGCATATTTCGGTATATTTTGGGGTAAAGATTCGTTTTATCAACACCCTCCTTGGTATAAATGGGCGAGGACTGTGCGATCATTTTCTTAGACACTGACTAGTTTTTCCTTGCCTAAAATTAATGCTTTTTCAGATAAAAATTTATCTGACCAACGAAAATTGATCAACGAATCATCTGATTTCAACGAAACTAAAATGGGTTTCGTTTTCCGGAAACCCGTTAAAAAGGTTTTTTTTCCTTTATTTTCATCTCCAAATCCTAGGATCGCCGTTTCCATTGATAATAATGTATCTCCATCAGAAAACGCACTAAAACTTGGCCAGGAAATAATAATCAGTGTCTCAGAAACCAGGGAAGTGACAGAATTGTACAAAAACAAGTGTGCCCCGCCCTGCATTCGCCGGAATCCAGGGCAGGGGCGAACTGGCTCTGTTCCCCTCACCCCCGTTAGAAGGTTAGGTTAAATTAGTTTAGGTTAGATTATCGGATGATTATCGCTACGAGGTTAGGTTAGGAGGTAGGTCAGATTATAATCGGGGGGTTGAGGGGAACAGAGCCACCCGCCAAGAGGTTAGGTTTAATTTGCTTAACCCTTTCACGCACGGTGACGCGATCGCGTCAAAACGAGCCCGTCTGCAATCTGAGCTTTTGACGCGAATTGCGTCAAAAAACAGTTAAAAATTTGCCAAAAATAAAGTATTTATCAGAATTGTGTCAAAATTTTCTGCGTCAAAGATCCAACCTAGACCTATAAAATAAACTAATTATCAACTCTCTCGTGTGAGTGGATGTGAAATGATAAGGTTTGTGTGTCAGTTTCCACTCAGCAGGCAGCCTGTGCGTGCGAATTGTCGTCCCTTTAATACGTGTCCCGAGCTGGCTATAATGGCCATATGAAAATTATAATGTTAGCGTTGTAATCCTCATAAAAATCCGCTTTTATTGGCATATAAACCATAAAAAGTTGACTCAGGAAGTTTCGAGCTACGAAGTGGTGAACGTAAGTATTTCTTATTTCTCTTTACTCAATATTTTTTCGGAGTCGGTAAATTCCGCTATTTATTTGCATTTCTTGTTATTTTTTTCTTTCATAAGGCAGAATAATCTCTTGCAAAACCAATGATATATAATAATGCCAGGAAAAAAGAATTCACGTTGGTGAAATTGATAACATAAAATAATAATTCGCCGCACAGTCTGGCCATTTTGCGGGGCCCCTTAGGGAGCATAAGACGGATGTTGCAGTGGACGGAAAAACTTATTAAACTTTTCGTGTGTGAAAGGGTTAAGGGGAGCGTCACACCATTTCTTAATAATTATCAGTGGATTGTCATGATTTTTTTTATGTCTAAAGTATGTTAATGCCGAAATAATCCTAGCTCATTTTCAAATCCATAGCTCGATACATAACTGCATAAAATATTAAAACTGTTTTTTTAAAGAAATTGAACTCTTACTAACGTTCTTATCCAATGACTTGCACTGATGAAAAAATTACCAAATATGCATTACAAATTATTCAAACTATTCATCTTTTGAGAATTTTGAATTTCATTCTTCTTAAAGGAATCGTCCAAGCCCATTTTTTCTTTGCATAATTATGTTGAATAAATTCAAAATACCTAATCCACAAAAAATTATTAATTTCCACGCCTTATTTCCCTAAAAACATGACTTTTGTAAAAAGCGCGGGAAAAACAACAGCCTCATTCCAGCCGTGGTGCGAAACATGCTGGTGACGTCACATTTGATCAGGAAGCCTCCCAGCCCTGCCTGATACAGATACACGGAAACTCAGAAAAAAACATAGTACCTGAAGAATTTTGCATCCTTCATGGGCACAGCAAGAAAGCTGTACCTTTCCAGAGAGCTTAGCACCTATTTCCGACCTATTTGGCCAGGTTATGTGTGTGCAGCGCCGGTAAGAGGCGGGTGAGAGCCGCGCGGTGTGAAACACATTGTCTTGCCGCGCGGCTCTCACCCGCCTCTTACCGGCGCTGCACACACATAACCTGGCCAAATAGGTCGAAAATGGGTGCTAAGCTCTCTGGAAAGGTACAGCTTTCTTGTTGTGCCCATGAAGGATGCAAGTACGTATATGCCATATCGCAAAAAGAATATCAGAAACACCCAAAATTCTTCAAGTACAGTCAAACCTCGATATAACGGACCTCGATATAACGGACTTCGGATTTAACGGACTCCATTCACGAGACAAATTTGCGGGCAAGAATGGCATATCAGACCGCTTATCGCCGCTGGAATCGTCAACTCGACATAATTTTTTTCGTTTTATTTTGGAATGCTTGGGTTTTAAGGAGTTTTAAGGTATCAGATATTAAGATATATAATGTAGGAGCCTGTGTTTCTAGTGATTTAGTTGTAGAAGGTGTGTATGTGGGTTAAAATATTGAATATTAGTACGTATTACAATTTCTTGACTTCTTCTTGTGACCTCTTTCTCTTAAGTTTCGCTTCGTAGGTCCTCTCCTCGCCTCTCCTCTCCTCTCCTCTCCTCTCCTCTCCTCTCCTCTCCTCTCCTCGCCTCTCCTCTCCTCGCCTCTCCTCTCCTCTCCTCTCCTCTCCTCTCCTCTCCTCGCCTCGCCTCGCCTCGCCTCGCCTCTCCTCTCCTCTCCTCTCCTCTCCTCTCCTCTCCTCTCTTCTCTTCTCTTCTCTTCTCTTCTCTTCTCTTCTCTTCTCTTCTCTCTTCTCTTCTCTTCTCTTCTCTTCTCTTCTCTTCTCTTCTCTTCTCTTCTCTTCTCTTCTCTTCTCTTCTCTTCTCCTTCTCCTTCTCCTTCTCCTCCTCCTCTAGTGTTAGCTGAAGCTTCTACTGCGGGAGACTGCACAGCGTCAGACACACACAGCTGTTCGTCTGCACTATTTACACGTCGAATGTAAACAAACATGGCTCCGACACCCAGGCCAGGCACCCAGGCATTTCTCCACAGTATTACTTTTTATATTTATTTACATTACAGGTATTTACATATCTATTTACATTGTTCATTATGATGTTTATCATGTGTACATGGGTAACTTGTGTCTTATAATTATGTCTTAACGACAACACTGCTGCTGCTGTAGCCGCGCTGTGCTGCCAGGCGTGGATGAGCGCCTTGCTTGTATTTTTATCTATTTACTCATATGTATGAATAATAGCTATTAAAATGCGATTATATGTCTACATTCACCTAGAATAATGGTATTTCATAACATACCAAGCAGTAATGAGCGAGCCTGGAGACTTACTAACTCTCCTAATACCACTCCCGTGCAGTCGTGGGCGAGCTTGCTATGTAGCGCCAGTCACTGTTTACCTTCCAACATAGCTACACGGTCTGGTTGTGTTTGTGATTAATTCTCATTTATTACACAGTGTGCAGGAGCATACCAAATCCAGCATTTAGCGTCAGTCACTGTTTACCTCCCAACATAGCTACACGGTCTGCTTGTGATTATTTCAAATTTATTTCACAAATTTTCCTGTGTTTTTACCTATATTTTTCCACCCATGGGAGAATACCCTCGCTATAACGGACAATCGGCTTTAACGGACCACTCCCCCCCCTCCCCCTTTAGTCCGTTATATCGAGGTTTGACTGTACAGTCAAACCTCGATGTAACGGACTTCGGATGTAACAGACTCCATTTGCGTGGCAATTTTTTCCTTTTTCTTATTTTCTTCATATTAGACCGCTTATCGCCGCTCGAATTGTCAACTCAACATAATTGTATTATTTTCTCATTTTACTTTGGAATGCTTGGGTTTTAAGGAGTTTTGATGTATCACATATTAAGATATAATATTATAAGGAAGGAGCCTGTGTTGCTAGTGATTTAGTGGTAGAAGGTGTGTATTGTTTAAAATAATGACTATTAGTGTTATGGCGTGGCCCCTGCTACGTCTCCCTGTCACCTCAACACCCTAAATCACCCTTATCTAAGGTGACACGCAGTGCTACACTGACCCAAATAGTGACGCGTGTATAGAACAGGGTGGGCATTTTTGAAGGGGCTCTAAACTACACCCTCTTAGCGTCCTAAGACCAACTTAGTTATACCGGGCTAAGAAGACTACTAAGGAAGCATTTTCGGGCGTCATCTTAGCCTCGTGTAAGGGGACAGTAAGGCCAACCCTTCTTAGTGCCACCACCTCCGCTTCAACCAATCAGCGCGCGCGACACAAGTCTGTATTTGGCGGGAAATACGTATAAACATCAACAACAGAGAACAGACCACAGCTGATGACACAAACACAGCGGCGGGGTGTTTGTGTGTGGGTGTGTGAGTGTGTTTTTGAGGGTAATAGAGTGTTTGGGTGGGTTTAATTATGTTAAGGTATGTGGTAGTGTGTTTGAGTTTATTTGGGGTATGGTAAAGTGTGGTAGAGTGTTTTTCAGTGTAGCGACCATAGAACAGCCCATAGGGCGGGCACTCGTGGAGATGATGGGTCCCTCATTTTTCTGCCGTTTGTCCCGAGAATTGAGTTGCCAGATATGTATTTCTGCTACAGTCACAGTGCAGTGTCACCACGCCGAGGGAGTCTCTCTCTCTCTCTCTCTCTCTCTCTTCTCTCTCTCTCTCTCTCTCTCTCCTCTCTCTCTCTCTCTCTCTCTCTCTCTCTCTCTCTCTCTCTCTCTCTCCTCTCTCTCTCTCTCTCTCTCTCTCTCTCTCTCTCTCTCTCTCTTCTCCTCCTCTCTCTCTCTCTCTCTCTCTTTCTTTCTCTTTTCTCTCTCTCCTCTCTCTCTTTCCTCGTCCTCCTCTTTTTTTTCTTCTATTATTTCTTCTCCCTCCTCTTCCTTCTCCCTTTTCATCCTCCACACACGCATCATAGCCAGTATGTGATATCGTAAATAACGAAACTTTTTTTCTTTTTCTGGTGAGTTTTGATGTTTAGAATTAATCTGCTAACCGTTTCTGTCGCAAATCATATCTATTCCACCCAGCCCACCCCTATATATATAATATATATATAGCCCACACCTATATATATAGTATTATATACATATACTAGCCGCAAAGCCGCCCTCCGGGCGGACTTTTTGACTAGCTCCTGCGAAGGGCTATTGGTGGGCCTTTGGCCCACCACCTGTGTTTGGTGGGCCAAAGGCCCACCAAACACAGACTCTCCAGATAGCAGAGGTGGGCATTCCGCAATTTCGCAACTTGCGGAATGGTAATTCGTTTGCGGAATTGCGTAATTACAGATGCCTGAAAAAATTGCGGAATTGCGAATTGCGGACCGCCAAAATTTTAAAGCGCAATCGCAATAACTTGCGGAATGGGTAATTCGGTTGCGGAATTGCGCAATTACGGATGCCTGAAAAAAATTCGGAATTGCGGGTTGCGGAACGCCAAAATTTTGAAACGCAATCGCAATAATTGTGACGATCACCACCTTCAAAATGGCAAGTGCCCGCGTGCGTGAACATAAGTTCCCACCAAATATGGTGGAGACGACACTGCCAACTGCCAATGAGCCGTGTTTTTGTCGTCCAAGCACCGTCTTGGATTACGAAGACCACTCCAATAACACTTGCTGAAATGTGTGTTATACTGCTTTGTGATATTGTTTGCAATGTTTTGGACTGATTTTTATTTCGGCCCCTACCAAGCTTGTTGTGTTTTTGTCGCAGAAACCAATCAGTTTTCAATTGCGAGAAAAAACGGTCTTCGTACCAAGACCAAGCAAGCATCGTCCAAGCATCACTAGCTAGTGTTATAGCTAGTGTAGCACAGTCACTCACTCAGTCAGTGCGTTCTGGGACTTGGGATTGAGAGCGTGTACGCTCACTACGCTGGCCGTGTGTGTGATTACTGATTTATCCTAAATATACTGTTGTTGTGTTAGTGAAGTACTAAGAGTGCACAAATTAGACAATATACACTGGTTACTGGCAGTGGTTAGTGGTTAGTAACCACTAACCAGTGTCTATTGTGGTAAATAAACGGGTTTATTAACTTATATATAGGTTAACAATAGGCTTAATAAACGGCGTTTAGTAAATAAACGGCTATTTTTGCTTCTGTCTAATTTGTAATTTCAGTAATTTCAAATTTGTCTTATATTTTGCAGATTGTGCTCATATAATTAGCGTTCAGTAAACGCTAATTTTATGAGCACAATCAGCAAAATATAAGACAAATTTGAAATTACTGAAATTACAAATTAGACAGAAGCAAAAATAGCCGTTTATTTACTAAACGCCGTTTATTAAGTCTATTTTTGCTTCTGAAAATTAGCTGATTTAACCAGAATGGACAAGTTTTTGTCGCCATCTCCGTCGCCTAGGAGTAGGAGTATGAGTGTGGATACACTGGATACTGATAGTGTTAGAAGTGGGGATTGTGTCAGAAGTGACTTGGAGGGTCAGGATGATCTCCCCAGCACTCAGCCCCTCAGCCAGAGCACGGAGCGTGAGAGCAGGCAGGGCCAGGAAACAGGTGGAGAGAAGCTTCCAGCTAACTTGAGTCACTTGGACAAGTAAGTTATTCCTTATCTACTGAGTATTTAGTAAATTTAATTTGGTCAATTTATAGTTTCACCCAACCAACGATTTTCTGATGCGCCTTATTATATACATAAGGCGCATCAGAAAATTGTTGGTTGGGTGAAACTATAAATTATCCTTTAATTTACTAGTTAAAAGTTAAAACATAGAAAAATTGTTATAAAGGCTGAATAAAAAGCGATATATATCCAACATATATTTGATTATTTGTGAACACAGTCATCACAGAGAGCGGCCTGCGCGGCGATTTATTTAGTTAACGCTCATTTTTGCAAGGTACTACTGCATTTATCAGAAAACAAAATATATCAATGGAAAGCTAATACAATTCTGCTTCTATTGATATCTTCCATGTAATATGTTGTCCCACAGTTTTACATGACGACACGTTTAAGTGAATTTTAAGTTCATGCATATTTCTTCAGAGTCTCATAATGGCCTTTATTTAATGTGTTTTACTGTGTTTTATGTGATAATCTTATAGAACAAACATTTCCGAAGATAACAGTCTATCCTTTATACATGTATAACATGATATACTGCGGGGTCATGCCTTGAGAACTTCCCCGGGTCTTGGGTGAACGAAGAGGCCCTGGCGCTAAGATGGCGCCCAGTAGCGTTTAGCATAGGGCCAATGAATGGCATTACCCTCTTTCATATAGATACCCTAGTCACCTAGTTATTACTAGCCAGTAGACTGTGAAGTGTAAAAGTAAAGAAAAACACTAAAAGAGACAAAGACTTAATTGTGAATGACAAGTAACAAGTATAGACAGAAACAGAAGAGGAATACAGAAGCATTAAAAATAAACTAATAAAAAGTCTTGAGACATTTTTTGTTTTAATTGTAGTGTTTAAGAGTCTATAGAATTTTTTTTTTTAATTGTAGGAGTTTTGTTGGATAATTTATAGTTTCATCCAACCAACGATTTTCTGATGTGCCTTATGTTTTTCTGGTGTGTTTTTGTGTTTTGAATGAATCTGCAAACTGTTTCTGTCGCAATTTTTTTTATTTTTTATTTTTTAGGTAGATAAAGGTTAGTTTTTTTTTTTTTTTTTTTTTTAGTTAGGTAAAGGTTAGGTTAGGTTAGGTTTAAGTTCATTTTTTTTTGTTTGTTTGTCATTTTTGCAAAAAAAAAAAAAAAAAAAATTACGACACGGTTAGCAGATTCATTCAAAACACATAAAAACACACCTGAAAAACATAAGACGCATCAGAAAATCGTTGGTTGGGTGAAACTATAAATTGACCGTTTTGTTTTAATTGTAGGTGTCAAAATTAGTTTGCGGAATTGCGAGTGCGAAAAGGCCTATCTGAAAAAAATTGCTGAATTGCGATTGCGGACTGGTGCAGGTCGGAATTGCGGAATTGCGATTGCGGAATTGGAAAAGAAATTGCGATGCCCACCTCTGCCAGATAGCCCCTTCTAACTTTCCTGAAATCATGGATGTAGAAATGTATGTATTAACGCCTTACCCATCACCCCCCACCCATTCACTCACCCATTGCCCATCACCCCCAACCCATTCACTCACCCATTACCCATCACCACACACCCATTCACTCACCCATTACCCATCACCCCCCACCTATTCCCTCACCCATCACCCATCACCCCCCACCTATTCCCTCACCTATCACCCATCACCCCCCACCCATTCACTCACCCATCACCCCACACCCATTACCCATCACCCCACCCATTCACTCACCCATTACCCATCACTCTACATATTTATACATAGTGTATTATACAGCCTAATATACTATATATAGTCTAAAATATATAATATATGACCAATAATATAACCATTGTTGTTATGGTGACGAAGAAAATTGCGGGCTAAGACGACCCCAACCCTGCCTTAGTTTACACTCGCTGCGCTGTCCTAATCAATCAATCATTGGGGGCATACGCCGGGGGGCGCGTCGCCTCGCCCACCCTACGACGCCACTCCCGAGGGTCACCACGCGCGAGTTCCCATGCAGGCTCCTTTCCCATACCAAGCAGCTCTCGACAAGAAACATCAACTTGCCCCAGCCACGAGCCTTGTGGGCGCCCCCTTGGCCTCCTCCACGCCGGATTGTCTCTTACAGATACAACCCGATGGGAAGGATCGGTTTCAGGGTAGCCACATGCCCATATATAGGCGAAGTTGGCGCTGACGGACTATGCAGGTAATAGGCCTCGATTCAGTCTCACGGTGCAATCGCTGATTTGACACGTAATCATCCCAGCGATACCCCATGATTCTGCGAAGACACTTATTACCAAAGGCATTGATTCGTCTCTTCAAGTCACTATTTAGTGTCCATGTCTCACAACCATAGAGTAAGACAGGGATCACAAACGATTTGAAGATCCGGATCTTTGTCCTCCTGCACAGGTACTGCCAACGCCAAATACTCCCGCTGAGCGAGTCCATAGCACCGTGGGCTATGCCAATCCGCCGTAAGACTTCTTGACGTGACCCGCCGTCATTATGGACTGCGCTACCAAGGTATGTAAAACTTTCCAAGATCTCAATGTCCTCGCCACATGCATGAACAGACTGTACTGCTTCATCTAGTAAGTCTCCAAACACCTGGACCTTGGTCTTGAGCCAGGAGACCTCAAGTCCCAAAGGCTTTGCCTCCTCGTGCAGCGCCTCGAGAGCCATCACCAGGACCTCCAGCGACTCAGCAAAGATTACTGCATCATCGGCAAAAACAAGATCAGTGATCTTGGTGTTGCCAACGGATGCTCCACAATCACTTTGATCTACAACCTTGTCCAATACCCAGTCCATACAAGCGTTGAAAAGTGATGGGGCAAGGACGCACCCTTGCCTCACTCCTGTATTAACAGGAAAGAAGCCGGATACACCTGCCCCACACTTCACAGCACTCTCAGTCCCAGAATACAGACCAGTTATCAAACCAATAGTCCTTGCAGGAATTCTTCTGGACTTGACATGAAGCTTAAGTGTAGCAACAACAAGTCTGTGATCTGTTCCAAAGAACTCAGCACTCCGGTAAACCCTGCAGTTCTGGAGGATCCTCCAACGAGTGCTAACGAGGATGTGGTCGATCTCCTTTGCTACCCCTCCGGCATTACTATACCATGTCCAGCGGTGCAGCTCTGGTCTCTGATACCAAGAACCTGCAATTCTCAACCTTCTGGACCTTGCAAAGTTCAGAAGCAGAGAACTGTTGGTGTTTCTGGTAATGGAGCCATGGGGACCAACACATAACTTGTAGCCATCTCTCACAGTGCCAGTAGTAGCATTGAAGTCGCCCAAGACAATGAGTGTGTCCCGAGGAGGACACTGGTCTAATACAGAGTCGAGTTTGGCGTAGAACATCTCCTTCTCTTCAGTCTTACGCATCTCGGTAGGAGCGTACACAGCAACAAAGACATGAAACCCAGAGTGTGTTTCATCCTCACCCACATTATACGCTCATCAACCGGAGTAACCTCAACAACTGACGGCTGCAGTTTGCTTGAGATGCCTATAGCTACTCCCCGTACACGGTGACCATTGCTCATGCCGGACCAGTAGTAGGTGTAACCCCCACTGCTAGTCTCACCACTGCCAGGCCTCCTCGTCTCAGAGAGTCCCACTATATCCACCCTCAGTCTACTGAGCTCGCCCGATAGGAGAGGTAGTCGATGATCGTCTGAGAGTTGTTGTTGTTTGTCTATCGGGCCTCCAGCAGGGGAGGACCACGGGCTAGCTTGAGCCCGTCAGAGAGATGCTTTGATGTCGCAGAGGTGGTGTGCGTTGATCGGTGGCAGCCTAGTGCGGCAGCGCGGCGGCGCTAGGCTGCGGGCAAAAAGACGGGAGGCGAGGGGCATGGCCACACTCGCCGTTCCCGGAAGAGAGGAGAGTGTCCGTGCTGCTGGCGTGCGGCACGAGATCTGGCTTGTCCATCCTGACGAGGAGTGCGGGGCACTCAGCAGGATACACACTCCGTGTGGGGGGGGGCGCAGCAGGCTGCTACGTGTCGGGGATGAGGGGGAAGAGTGGCCATGAGGGGGCTGCCCGGCCCGCTGCCATGGGGGTTGGCTTGTTATCCCAGCCAGGAGCTCCGGTAGGCGGTGACTGCTGGCTCCAACTCTGACGTCTGAGAGGCTCAGAACGTTCCACGAGCCCACACGAAGAACCCTCCGCAGGTTGATCCCAGGAGTGATTCGACGGGCAGGCGCCGCCTCTGCACTGCCCCGGCCACCCCCATAAGAAAAAGTTGGGCTAGGGGGCCCTACCACTTGATTTAGAGTGCGGGATTCCCGAGGGCTTTGCCCCACGCTGTCCTAGGCAGAGCGAAATTTGCTTCCGAAAATGTCCAACTAGCGCTAAGATGGTCTTAGTAGGGTTCGAAAATGCCCCCTCCTGCACTTCGCAACCATATAATATATATAATAATGGGCATTAGTCATGATAATAAGCAATACCTTTGGAAGCCACGGCTGAATCTGGCTCGTAGTAATTTGTTTACCTTTCGCTTGAGCTTGACTAGCTACACAGTCTGATTGTGTTTGTGATTATTTCTCATTTATTTCACGTGTAGGAGCGGACCAAATTCAGCATGTAGTGCCAGTCACTGTTTACCTCCCAACATAGCTACACAGTCTGGTTGTGTTTGTGATTATTTCTCATTTATTTCACAATTTTTCCGTTTTTTTCATATATTTTTCCCCCCTTGGGAAAATACCCTCGCTATAACGGACAATCGGCTTTAACGGACCACTCCTCCCCCCCCCTTTAGTCCGTTATATCGAGGTTTGACTGTACTATGATTTTTTCTGAGTCTCCGTGTATCTGTATCAGGCAGGGCTGGGAGGCTTCCTGATGTGACATCACCGAGTCATGGTCCGTCGTCTGCTGGTCATCAGTTGTGTTTTGAGAGCTCGGGGAAATTTCAGATTTTGAATACGGATCATTTAAAAACGGGTGACTGGATGCAAAAAAGTGACAACATACTGTTGATATACTCGATCATGGCTATATTTTGACTGCATTAAATCAGGAATGATGAAATGGTCTGGACGATTACTTTAAGAGTTTATAATTTTTTTTTTTTTTTTTTATCTCGTAAATGTATTTGCTATTATTTGCAAATATTTACCCAAATTGAAAAAAAAACGATAGATGAGAAATTCACATCTGCATTCCTCTTTCCAATGATATATTGTTTATTAAATTCGGTGCAATAGTGGCGAAGTTATTAAAGGAAAACTGGAAAAAGGCAAATTTTTCAGTAGAGAGGTTAAAAGGCATGCGGTTTAAAACGCCGCGCGCCCTTGAAACCTCGAGGCTCAGTGAATTTGAGCAGATGCTGCTTTGTTTGTTTACTCTCGCAGCCACGTTTTCTATCACTCTTGAAGTGTTATATGACATAGCTGGTATCTGGTCCCCCCTTTTGCAAAAGATACTAGTCACAAAAAAGGGGTGCTAGCTGTCAGACACGCATGGACAGTTTGCTGAACTACAGCCAGCATTTTCTTTCTCTAAGCCACTTTATGCCTTGATGTCCTCGGCATGGTGGTGGAGGAGGTAGAGAGCGTGAGGTAGATCAATCCTGCGCTGAATAAATGGTAAATGGTCTGGAGGGAGCAGGAATGGTGGAAGGCTGAGAGAGGAGCAGCGACACCAGGCTTCTCCCTCTACTCCCTCACTACTGAGGTCTTGAGACGACCTTCTGTCTCACAGAGAGGGACTGAGAGGTGCAAGTTTGCCTATGCCAGTGAATATCATAAAAACAAAATTTCGGATATTTTTCAGGGGAGGGGGGGGGGAGAAAATCAGCCATAAACTCTTTCAATTTTTCTGCTTTCTTTATAATACTTTGTCACAAACTTGCTCAAATGTTCAACTACCCATGATAATTTTTCCGAATATTTCGATCATTTTCGGAAATATTCGTGTGACGCTCCCCTTAAGTTAGGTTAGATTACCGGGGGGGTCGAGTGGGGCGGAGTCACTCAGCTTGGAGGTTAGGTTAAATTTGGTTAGGTAAATTTCCCTAGATCTAGGGAATTATAACTCCAAATATACGTGTTTCCGACGCATTATTTGCTCCCCACCCGAAAGCAGAGCATTCCAAGTTCCCAAAACTTGTTTGGGGGTAGGGGGAGAGTATGGTCAACCACTAGAAATTTATCTAGCTTTAAGTTTCTAGCGTTTGCCCATACTCTCCCCCTTCCCCCAAACAAGCTTGGGGACCTGTGGTAATGCAGGGTTTTCGGGTGGGGAACAAATAATGCGGCGGAAACACAGAATTTTGAAGCTATGTAGGGGAGTAACAACCCCCCTAGATCTAGGGTAATTTCCCCAGATCTAGGGCACTTTGATAGACTTAAGGAATAACACGGACACCTAGGGAATTTAGTATTAATTTACACTAGGACCAGAATTCCCTACACAAATGAGAGTGTGGTTTTTGTTTACCTTATTGGATTCTAGGAAACATTCTCTATGAGCTTCCATCACAAATCATTGCTTATGGAGATATACGTTATTTTATAGGGAGGAGAGAGACAAGTCCACCAAAATGAATTCGGTGTCAAACTGGAAATTTACCGACAAGTGTCCACGTGCGCCTCACTCTTCTTCCTCTTGTGACCTGCATCACCTCTGTTCTTCCCTTGCCGCGGACACTTTTTAAGGCAGATTTGGCTTTAGTTAGGAGGTTAAAACGTGGGGTTAGGTTAGGTTAGGTTAGTGAGTCTAAAGGTGGGGTTAGGTTAGTTAATTTTCATATCTCCTATACACTCTCCTTCCTATTAAAAACATAACGCATCAATACTGATGTTATTTATTTAGTCAACGCTAATTTATACATGGTACTAATTCATTTATCAGAAAACGAAATATATAAGTAAATAAATAACCTCATCAATCGGGAAAATTACCCGATTGATGATTTTATTTATTTATTTAACGCTAATTTATGCATGGTTCTAATTAATTTATCAGATAACGAAATATAGCAATGGAAAGCTAAGAAAATTGCGCTTCTATTGATACTCTTCATTATAAAAGTTGACATGCAAAGTTTTAAATGGCGAAGAGTTAAGTGAATATTAAGTTCATGCATATTTCTTCATAGTCTCGTAATGGCATTTCTTTAGCGTGTTTTACTGTTTTTTATTTGATAATATTATAGAGCAAACATTTACGAAGATTACAGTACACACAAACCTCGATTTCCCGGACTAATAGGGGGGAGCACTGGTCCGGGAACCGCAAAAGTCCGGGAATTGCAAGTAAAAAAAAAAAAAAAAAAGTCCGATGCCATTACCCACCCCCGGACGTTTATCCTACTCTTGTATTTACTGTCCGGCAACCGACATATCAACTACCCCGCCACACGTCCGCTGAGCATGCAGCCACCTGGGGGGAGCAGCAGAAAGTGTTCAATAGTCTCAAGAGACTTTCCTGCAGCAGGGGCAGTGGGGGTCAGGGGACTGACGGAGGCTGTGCAGGTGAACCGTGAGTGTCGTGTGCCCAAATGTAAACAATACGACCGCTGAGCATGCTGCCACCTGGCGGGAGGCAGCAGAAAGTGTTCAATAGTCTCAGAAATGTTCTTGCACCAGGGGCAGTGGGAGTCAGGTGACTGACGGAGGCTGTGCAGGTGAACCGTGAATGTTGTGTGCCCAAATGTAAACAATACGACCGCTGAGCATGCTGCCACCTGGCGGGAGGCGCGGACACTGACCAGGGGTGACAGGAGACGCTCGGACCGCCGGACAACTTGGTCAATTTACGAACAGGACCAGGCATTTCAACGTAAAAAAAAAAAAAAAAAAAAAAAAAAAAATTGTCCACGATTGACATATCCCCGGACCTCGGATATTGTCCGGCAAATCCGATATCCGGGAAATCGAGGTCCGGGAAATCGAGGTTTGTGTGTATATCATATATACTGATAAACCAGTCTATATCATAGTCCATAGACCACTATATCTTTTTGTCGGGCGCCCCGCAGGCCCCTATGCAGCCCCGCAATTCAAAACATTGTCGCGTGAACAGTCCAGGTATACAGTGGTCTATGCTATAGGTTAACCTTCTGAAAATGTTCAAAATCGAAGTTCATTCAATTACAGTTTTATTTGCTAATATACACACAATAACATAATAAGCTGGCATCAGGTTAAATGACATAAAAGTTAAAACACTAATACGAATGAACAGAAATGTGTCACTACCATATGCAATGAAGTCTGAATGTGTACTTCTATGCGACTTCTTGTGAACATAACAAGGACTAATATTCTTGAAACTATTGTATTAATAATTTGTTGAGTCATATGGAACCTTTAGATATGCATAGAAGCGCCAGAAACATATGTATCTGCTGTACCATTTACTCATCCTCTGAATCCGGCTCAAGGTCGGGTTCCTGCTGCTGCACTTCTTGGTTGGTGCAGGTATGGAGTTTGCACATATCAGTGCATGTGAGGCCGTTGACCAGGCATGCACAGTCAGGCAGCTTGCAAAACCATGAACACTTGCAAGCCAGTAGCTCCAACACCACCTCTGGTGCTGGTGCCGAACGCATCCAGAGGATGTTCAGCTTCCCGTCTTCTTCAGTCCAGTCATGCTCACTGGGGCTTGGCACTTTGGCCTTGGGCTCTAAACAGCGTCTCAAACATTACCTGTCAAAGACTTGACACTGAAGGACAGGGCAATGTGTTTGAGCGGCTTGGCTTTGCCACATGTCACTGCATGCACAATGTCCTGGCCAAACGATTGCTGGAGACGCTGAAGTCTTGGGGTTACACTGTCAATGCTGTCAGGGTCGTCGGACCCTATGAGCAGGGTGCGCAAGAAGCACAAGAGTGATTCTGGAACGATATCAGGTTTGACACACTCTATCTCTGGTGGCCAGGATTGGTTGATATCTTTGGCTTTGGTCTTGATGTCAGCCCTGAGTTGCTTGGTAGCCTTTGTTTGGAGTTCCTGGGCATCACCTCTGGACAGGGTCTTCAACTGTTTCTTTAGAGATTGGTTTTCCCTGACAAGTTCCTACACAGTTAAGCTGTCTGGATAGATGAGAAGTTTGCCATTATGATCTTGGATGATGTGAAGAAATCCACCAAACTCCTTCTCAATCCTTTGCCGCAGGTGCTTTTTGGTGGAGTCCTGCACTTGGTCCACACCAAAGCTCTTCATGGATGCCACAAGTCTAGAGGTAACATCAGTCATCATCAGGACCTTTGGGGTACCGAAAAGCTCCATTCTGATGTAATGAAAGAGCTCACTGTATGACTGACTAACAGCCGCCTCATATATATCTTCATCTTCTTTGTCATCGGCACTGACAGCACCCTTCTGCTGTGAAGTTTCGCCCCGTGTGTAGAATCTATAGCAGGACCTGTGGTAGTGTGCTTCAGCGGCCACAATATCTCAGCTTACAATGCCAAGTATTCTGCTGTCCAGTTTCTTTGTGGCAGCATTCCTGATCTTAGCATCAGCTCTCAGTTCTCTGCACTTTACCAACACTTCTCGAGTCTTCTGTCGTTTGGGGTACTTGTTTGTTTTCTGGCAAAATATGCACTCTGCTTCATATGTTCTTGAGGTGCTAGGGATTACACGACCAGCCCTTGCAGGGTTGCTATCCTCAGGACAGCCATTGGTAGTCTTCTCTTTTTGAGCAAGTGTGGTGCCCACATTGGATGTGTGCTCCACAGTCCTGGTTACTCTGCTGCCACCACCCACATTACGTGGGAAAAATAAATATAAATGAATAAAAATAAAAGATGTAAGTACTATATGTAAGTACTAGTTGGATCTGAATGACAACGCGTTAATATATTTCTAATTATAATATATTTAACTCTTTACTGTCTCGCTTCCCAACTGGTGTACATTCACAAGTTGCCTTAATTATAATAAATCATATGCCCTAACGATACGCACACTTCTTAACCTAACATCTTACTTAATAAACATATTTCATCCTATTCGAATGTGAAACAAACTACTTAATAAACATAGGTCATCCTATTCTAATGGGAAACAGACTTAATCCTACACTCCGCCACACTATCTCTCCTTTATCCGCCACACTTATCTCTCTGGGCGATAAGTACACGAGAGTCATGTTGGGGGAGCCCTGAGTGTATGGCTGTCTTACACAGCGCCACGGGTAGGGCACCGCCACTATTACAGCCACAACAGGGCTGCCGCCGCCCTCACTTCCACTACCACTGGTCTAGAATATAACCCTCTCTCACTAACCAGTGATTCAGGACTGAGGAGTGGAGGAAAATTACTCGTTGATAGTTGATAATTATAAGTTACTTCATCTCTTCCCCTATTAACGTAATTTCCCGCGTTACATAGCTTCTTCCCCCCCAAAAAAATTCCTTATTCCTCAGTCCTTCATCAAGCATCCTACCTGATATCTAACTAGATATTAAAAAAAAATTCCATATACAGCACACATAATTTCATATAAATTCACATAGGATCTTCTATCACCCACAAACAAATATTCTCCTCCCGTACAATCCAATTCTTTCAACAGTATGCATTCATAACTTTTTCATTTCCCTCACCAAGAGCAGATTTAACCAGTTTGGGGAATACGTATTTAATGTAATGACTTTACTACCTTGAAATAAGAACCTTCTCACTTCCTCTCTTATTTGTCAAGGCCGAAGCCCTATAGAGTCGCAACTGGACTCGTCCCTCTAGTCTGTAATGGTTATTTTCTTTTACCCCACTAATCCTGGGCGTAGGTGCGTAGGGAGAAATCACGACCGGATTTACTCCATACCCTCAATACTTGGGATAAGGCTCACCTCCTTTGCGAGGCATACATATTCCTGCGTCTATCACCCAACGAGCGAAGCTCAGAGCCAAGCACATCCTAGGGTCTAACGACATCCTTTGCGGGTTTAGTGTTCAGTGCAATCTGTGTGCACCCTCTAAAGCAAGAATTTGTAACCTTTACATTCTTTCTAGGGGACCTTCATCTCTCTCTCTTTCTCTCTCCTACGAGAGAAAGTGGTGAAAGTTAATCTCTATCTCACTAGAGATTAACACTTCTGTCATTATAATAATCACATATCTCTTCACTGGCCTCCTCTCTCAAGATGGTGTTAGTGTACAAGTTCCTCCTCCATTACTACCACTCTCACGTTGGGTGGCCATTACTGCCACGACAACCCGCAAAGTTGCTTACTTGTAGGGCGTCTAGTTCTACATGAGCTGTTACCTCTATCATAACAAATCTAACCGTAAGGTACGGCAACCTAACCTTACCGCACCTTTTACATGACATCCTGCCCTACATTAGTGTTAAGTGTGGAATACAAGCCTCCTATCCACACACATTCATCATCCATCCACATCCACTGCATCATTATCCACTTCCACTCGGCATCGTTCCACACTGCATCCACGCGTGGAGTGTCACATCACCCATATCCACACTACCTTCACGCATCCTACATCATCCATAAACACTGCATACGCGCTACCCACATCACTTTCATGTTCAACAGCGGGTCTGGGGTGTGCACGTTTCATGTTGCACCCTTTCACTACTCCGCTTCGGCTTTTCCAGGCCATCACTAATGTCTTTATCAGTGTCTATGTTAGCATGTGGGTAACCCGGGCCTACTGTTACGTTAGTATCATCTACTTCCCCAGCCTGAGCGAACTAGTCATGACCAACTAACGCTACTCTGTACACCTATGTACACCTATACTCTATACACACCATATTGTACAGTATGTGATCACTGGGTAACTGGCACTTGGCAAAAACTAACAAGGCGTTAGTCAGCACGTGGGTACGCGGATCCATCGAATGAATCCCACCGCTGCCACCATTATGTGGTGCCCACATTGGATGTGTGCTCCACAGTCCTGGTTACTCTGCTGCCACCACCCACATTACGTGGGAAAAATAAATATAAATGAATAAAAATAAAAGATGTAAGTACTATATGTAAGTAGGGTGGGGTGGGGTCACACCGAACTGGGGGGATCACAGTCAAAAATTTATAAAAAACCTTAAATGACCCTTATTATCTGAGTTAAGTATTCATGAGGGTACCATAGGTGGGCCATATTGTGAAGTTTGTTTTGGGCACAGTGTGCACTCTCTCAGGTAAAAAATGGATTTTTTATGAATATTTTTCCACTAATAGTACGGTGTCCCCCCCACACCACCCTACTGGTTGGATCTGAATGACAACGCGTTAATATATTTCTAATTATAATATATTTAACTCTTTACTGTCTCGCTTCCCAACTGGTGTACATTCACAAGTTGCCTTAATTATAATAAATCATATGCCCTAACGATACGCACACTTCTTAACCTAACATCTTACTTAATAAACATATTTCATCCTATTCGAATGTGAAACAAACTACTTAATAAACATAGGTCATCCTATTCTAATGGGAAACAGACTTAATCCTACACTCTCCGCCACACTATCTCTCCTTTATCCGCCACACTTATCTCTCTGGGCGATAAGAACAGGACTGAGGAGTGGAGGAAAATTACTCGTTGATAGTTGATAATTATAAGTTACTTCATCTCTTCCCCTATTAACGTAATTTCCCGCGTTACACAAGGATGCTATCTAGTGCTTTCTTCATCGTGAAAATGCTGCAACATTTTCTGTGGTAATTGAGAGCAGGGATCTCTCCTTCGGGAGTGTCTTCAGCCAACTCCAATATGGGCTCATGACGCCGTATTTGAGCTGCCCGGAGGAGAGTTTTCCAGGAGTCGACTGATTGTGGTGAAATTAGGTTTTCATTGTCATCGGAACAATGAATGATGCACTCTAGCCGCGGGCGCTTTGGAGTTGGATCAGTACAAGGGTGCTCAGTGTCCGCCATCATTCAGCTCGTCCATCTGCAACAGACAAGAACATGGATTAGAAAACATTTTTTTCCAGTTCTTTCAACGTAAATACTCTGGTAATATATAAGGCTTAAGACGTAAATGATATCAAGATATGGATTTCTGTGAATATACAGTTTTTTGTTTTTAGCCTCTTAGACGTCAATATACAGGAGAACCTTATTTAACCGGCATTCAAAATAACGGCAGCCTCAAAACAGCGGCACTAATCGACCCAGGCTTTTTTTTTTTTTTTTTTTTTTTTTTCTCCTCTGGTAAACTCTGGAACTCTCTTCCTGTTTCTATTTTTCCACTTTCCCATGACTTACATCTTTTCAAAAGAAGAGTAACAAGACACCTCCCGAACTAAATTGGCTCACCCCTCTTTTTTATTTTATTCTCTTACTGTTTTCTTTATAGGGACTGGCAACTAAGCGGGCTTTGTGTTACCCATTTTTGTTGTGCCCTTGGACAGTTCCTTGTGATGTAAAAAAAAAAAAAAAAAAAAAAAAAAATGGGATTTAGGGCGATTCCATAAAAGTAACTCTCAAAACAAATGCAAAATGAGTTATCCGGCATGCGCTCCTCCCCGAGGGTGCCGAATAAACGAGGTTTTCCTGTACAACATTTGAAGAATAATAAGAGAACCATTTAAAAGATGAATCATCACCCTACAATCTCATCTCTATGGCATTTTATCGAGAAATTACTTGTTTTAGAGTTATTGAACAAAATATGGCTGGGAAACGCAATTTTTTCAATCTTGATGAAAACATGCCTTCAACTTCCGGCTTCATTTGCGCAAAAACTATGACATATATAGCAAAAATGTACGGCGACAAACCTGTGCAGAATTAAATTTACTAAATCCTTAGTCAATATACCCTTTATGCCTACGATGCACCGTTTCATAAATAAAAACGGAATATATGAAAAAATTACCCTATGAAAGTGGGTTTTTCACAAAAATATACCGTAAAGCTACCATCATGGAAAGGCTATCATACATTATTTTACTTCTATTGATGCAACAAACAAAATGGCACAAGTATAATTTTGCCACCTTGGCTGGTACCGATATCTGGTCTGGCCCATGGACTATTAGGATCCATTAAAGTAATCGTCCAGACCATTTCATCATTCCTGATTTGATATAGTTAGAGTATAGCCATTATCGAGTGTATCAACAATATGTTGTCACTTTTTGCATCCAGTCAGCTGTTTTTTAATAATCCGCAATCAAAATCTGTAAATTCCCCGAGCTTCGAAAACGCTGCTGGCAACTGGCAGACGATGCGCCACGGCTCGGTGACGTCACGGGAGGAAGGCTCCTCTTCCCGCGTTGCCCCAGAAGCACGTAAACACAAGAGATAAATATCAGTACTTGAAGATTTTTGGGTGTTTCTGATAGATTTTTTAGTGCCCTCTGGCACACAAACAGTCACACACTCGCACGGGACAGGAGATAGCGGGGAGGGGGAGCGTTGTGGTGAAAAGGAGGGAGGGGAGGAAGGGCATGGAGGAGGAAGAGAGGAAGGGAGGGATGAGTTTCAGTCGGTGCAAGTGTACTCATTCTCTCTCACACACACACACACACACACACACACACACACACACACACACACACACACACACACACACACACACACACACACACACACTGTAATTGAGAGTTCACTCAAGGAGAGCAGAGTCCCGCTTGATTGGAAAAGAGCAAATATTGTGCCAATTCACAAAGGAGGTGACAAAGAAGAACCACGCAATTACAGGCCAGTATCATTAACAAGTGTAGTGGCAAAAATGTGTGAAAAAATTGTGAAGGACAGATGGTTGAAATATTTGGAAGAGACAAACACACTTGCAGGTGGCCAGTTTGGATTTAGAGGAGGAATGTCATGTACAACAAATCTATTGAGCTTTTACTCAAGAGTGATCGATGTGACACAGGAAAGAGAAGGGTGGGTCGATTGCATTACTTGGACCTAAAGAAGGCATTTGACAAGGTACCTCATAAGAGACTGCTCTGGAAGCTAGAACATGTAGGAGGATTGAAAGGTGGTTTGCTGAAGTGGATGGAAGACTTTTTTGAG